>VSMD01074268.1:0-17185 GCA_008750895.1 Mirza zaza | reverse complement strand
GGTCGAGAGCAGCTTTTGTAACTTTAGAGAATTCCCCCTTTAGATATTCTTGTATAGTACTGAAAACCATGATGACTCACTTTCTGATATTTCCTGTTTCTCTCCATGTTTATTTGGATATTCTCCTTCATTTGCATCTATTCACTCTCTCCTATTTAATTTTGATTATATTTCTACCATTTTTTTTATTGATGTGGAGTCCTGTCCAAAGGGATCCCTGACATACTAATATTGGAAATTTGGAGGAGCCAGACTCCTGTAATCTTTTCAGTTCTTACTATGGAGCCCTCACACTCACTTCCTATTGCGTTGAGCAAAACCTAGTTTTAGCTACGATGTTCATACCAGTCCCCTTGCTTTCTCATGAACATGTGTTAGCTATATTAAGATTCTTCTGTTTCCATGTTCATCGAATGCTCTGTTGCTTTCTTCTGCTTCTTCCTACACAGGCACCCATACCATGCACATCTAGTGATTTTGGGGTGGTTCATCCTCACAAATTTGTATGTCAGGGCTCACAGGAATAATTGGCACATAGTATAATTATAAAAGTTACCCATAGGTGTTTGGTCTGTCCATCTAGTTGCTCTATTTTTATATCAGGAACTGGGGAGATTAAACACTATGCCACAGCTGCCCCAACATTTTCCCCAAAATTTCTCCATTTTTCTAACCCATAACTAAACTGGTTCATCATTTGATACCATTTGATACCAAAGGTATAATTTTCATATATACAGAATATGGAGATTATTTCTACTTGTATTTTATTTAGAAATATTCATATATAACATGGATACTCTTCATTCACAGAATCTGGTATTTTTTGAAAAAAATTTAGGGAAGTAATAAGTCAGCAAAAGGGAAATAGACACAGAGACACACAAAAAATTATGCTAACCATACACCTTGGAAAGCTGTTCATCTTAGGTCACTTTAAGAAAATTTGATATGCTAGGAAAATAAGGGTGACTTGCCTATCTCACAAATGGTGTAATTACATAGTCCCTTCAAATCTAATTCGAGGTACTCTTCTTCATGATTAAGAACCTTGGTATTTAAGGATAGTCAACCCAGTTTGGAAATTATCTGAATTCTTGTTTCTTCTTTTTGTTTTTTGTTTCCCATATCTGCCCTTAGCCATACACTACCATCAGTATTATCCTAAGAGTAATTAATATTCATAGAGCTTGCTCTTATTTTCAAAGTACTTCCCTTTATCCAATGTTACTAAAGCATTATAACGCTACAAAGATGTGTATCTGTTTAAGACGTGCTCAGTTGCAAATGACAGAAAACCCAAACTAATAGTGGCTTAAACATATAGGAAACTGATTTTCTTATAAAACAAAATCCAAAATTAGACAGTCCAAGGTTAATCAAGTTGCTTTGCAGGACCTATTGTAGCTCTTTCTATTTTTCTTCTCTTTTATCCTTACTGTGTGGCTTTTGTCCTCTTGGTTGCAAAATAGCTGCTGCATTTCCAGATATTACATGGACTATTGTCAAGATTGTGTCTTTGATGCCAAATTATGACAAAACAGAACTCAAATACACATAAATATTATGAGCACATTATTCATTCTTTCTTAACTTCTCTCTGTAGAGAGAAATAGTTGAATACTAAATGTCATTTGTCAAGATACACTCTTGCAAAAATAAAGTGCCCTTCTAAGAGTTTCATGGAAATGTTTTGGGACTTTGTATCTGATCTCTGAGCACTTCTTATTCTACCAACTGTCTTTTTGCTATTGTCCAGAGAATCTGCAGGGGCCACACATAGTCCTGGGCTGATGTATTAGAACTTGAATTTTACTTTTCTGTACCATATAGCCAAACTAGGTCCTTTTGGTTGAACTGGAAATTTATTCCTCTTCACTTGGTGACTGGTTGGGTATTTTATCTTTAATAAGCAAATATTAATAAAAATGTTGGAATTTTGTTGTTTGCTTCATTTATTCAATAGACAGGTATCTTGGTTGGCATAATGTTTTGCTAACAGTAGGTGTGTAAGGCATAGTGCCCATCAAGACTGCTACGAATACAGAGGTTAAAAGTAACCACTGTCTGATAGTTGGGAGCTCATATAAGGAAATCCACCAACTCTCTAAATAATACCGAATCATGCTACATAGAGCTGGCTGCCAAAGTCATGGAAGGATGGTCTGTTTGGGTCATCCATCCTGACCTTCAGAGTCTCCTGTCCTTGGCGCCATGTGGCTGATCTTGTGGCCATCGCCACACTGGCCTCACAGTGTGCCCCTCCCTGCAGCCTGGACTGTGGGTGAACACCACTCTCTCTTCATTCTAGGAGGTGGGACCAGGAAGAGACGTTTGAGTTAAACTTATCAGATGTTTAACCGAAAGTAAAGAATCCAGAGTCAAGTCCAACCAGATAATCCGGCTTATCCTTCATTACTCCCTCATCTTTTACTCTGGCTCCCTAAGAGCAGTGACTTTTAAACCATTCTCTCCTTCTGGGGCCAGAAGCACCTAAATTCATCAGTGTTGCACATCTTTGTTTTATAACAAACACTGATGATTCTGAAAATCTTAACACATCATGAGCTCCTCGACAAAAATACAATTAAAATAAATTTCACATAATTTTCAAGTTAAAAGGGACCTTAAAAACTTACCTTAAAAAAAAAATCCAATTTTTTTTTTTTTTTTTTTTTTACAAGTGGAGAAGTTCAAACTCAAAAATGTTAAAGATCATTTGCCCAAGGTCACCTGGGCGGGAAGGAACTGGCCAAGGTAAGGGTCTGGATTTTTCAGTCCTGTAATCTTGCCATGCACAGTATGTAGAATGCCATCCTTGAAGATACACATTAAGAAAGGGCCCCTGACCATCCAGCCCAGCCAAGCAGCAAACCTATTTTAATTTAACAGCTTCTGATGCCCCAAACATGGCATTTCTTAAAGTAGGTCCTGAGGCCCTTGTGATTTTTGTGGGTCTATAAGAAAGAATTAGATTTTTCTTTTCAAAGGGAATTGACTGATGCTGACTATAAAAGTCCAATAGACTCTTGTTGAAGCAGATCATGTCGGTATCACAGAGGATGGCAGTATTATCCAATGTATATTATATTTTTGTGTACTTCTCATATAACTGTTTTTCTTTCTTCAGTTATGGTATAATAGTGTTTTGTCTCTTCTTTAAAATACTCTTTCTGGCTTTTTTTTTTTGGTACAACTAATTAGAATGATAAGAACCAATATATTCCTTTAACTCCTCCATCTCTGCTTCTATGGCCCTTATAAAACACCATATTCCACCATGACATTAAGCCAGTCTGAGACTTTCTATTAATATATTATTACTAGCAAAAGAATTAAGTGTCGTAAGATCATCAAAACTCCACAAGAAATGGAAATCATGGAGTCATTTTGTTTTCACCAAATCAGTATTTGACACCAAGTTTTGTACTTCAAGGCATTTGTTTAAGCCTAATACTTGACATTTGGAATATCGATATTCCAAAGCAATGGACATTTCCTTATGAAACAATCATGAGGTTAATTTTGACCTTGGACCTTTCAGATGACAAGTCCTCTTAACTGATCCCAAATACCACAGGGAAAACCAATAACAACCCTATTAACACCCTACCACGTGGCAGGTACTCCACTGGAGGACATTATGTTCATTACGTCCAAGTTCACGGCGACCCTCTAAAAGCAGGTTGTCCTGTCTTTATCCTGCTGATGAGATGAGTCAGGCTCAGAGACATTAGACTTTCCCAAGATCACTCATCCATTCAGTGACAGAGTTCAAGTTCAAGTTTGCATCTCACTTATTTCATAGCAAGCATCTTCTCCAATATACGACCCCTAAAAAGTGTTGGCCATTCTCCCAGCAAGAAAATTTTAGGGTCTCCCAAGGCAAATCACAGAGTAACCTTGAGTCAGTGGTGACTAAGGTATTTCCTTTTATACGTTCCTTTACTGTTGCTTACATGAAGCAGGAACTCTTGGTTTGCTGATGCTGAGCCTTTCACACCTGTCCAACACTTGTTAATCTCCCTTTTTAATAAAGAGACAGCAGCCTCAAGCACAGAGCTCTGGGCAACCAATTATGTCCAACCAGAATTTAATAGTAGTATTGGTTTTATACTTGTATTTATTTTTTATCCTTGTATTTATTTTATGACTTTCTTTTTATTCCAAGTGGTATTAATTTCCCAATTATAGTAGAGATAAAAAGTTTCCTTTTCAAATACATCTATTGAGTTTCTTAAAAGTGAGTCAAAACTGCGCTAGTACACTCTAAATCTATACAAGTTTTTAAAAGGTGACTCAATGTAAAGAAAAATGGTAAATAAATAATAGTGAGGATCATACGCAGACAGAGAAACTATATAAATGGTACTCAAATGACTGAAATGTTGGGAACACTGCCTTTCTCCATGCTCCACTTATTGATGGGCTGCAGGAAGTCATGCCCACGTTGGGTGCAGAAGGACGTGAGGACAGGTCAGCATTTACACTCTTACTGTGCAGGTATTGTCTTGTGAGATTTTAGTATTTTCTCAGAATTGGTTCATAGAAGTCTTCAAATGATTTAATATACATTTCCCCAAGGCCTCGACTTTCATGAGCTTCTATTCTAGCTGTAACCATAATAGAAGATGGACAATGAGAAGGTCTGGAAGTGAGGCACAGGCAGGCGGTGTGGTAGGATCTCCATGCACATGGGGTCACTTCTGGAGTGTGGATCAGAAAGGCTTCCTGGAGGAAGAGGCATTTGAGCTAGGGTTTGAGGAATGAATAGCCCTTGACTATATGTTGATGTGGGAGTTGGGAGGAGAGAGGCAGAGAGAAAGATATTTCCAAGAATAGTTGGAGGAGTAAAACCCAAGTTTGGAAAACAGCTAGTGTCCAGTTTGCCTAGATCCCTGGAAGACGTGGTTGGAAAGGTAGATTGGAGCGAAATCATCGAGGTCCTTAAAAATAGGCCAAGGGCTGGGCGCAGTGGCTCAAGCTTGTAATCCTAGCACTTTGGGAGGCTGAGGTGTGAGGATTGCTTGAGTCCAGGAGTTCAGTGCTGGCTTGAGCAAGAGTGAGACCCAATCTCTACAAAAAAATATAAAAATTAGCCAGGCGTGGTGGTATGCGCTTGTAGTCCCAGCTACTCGGGAGGCTGAGGCAGGAGGATCGCTTGAGTCCAGGAGTTTGAGGCTGCAGTGAGCTGTGATGATGTCACGGCACTCTAGCCCAGGTGACAGAGCAACACTCTGTCTCAAAAAACAAAAAAAGGGCCAAGGAGATGGGGCTTATGCTGGAATGGAGGTGGAGGTCCACTGAAGTCCCCTCAGTAAGGAGTATAAATTGTTAGGACTCAGTTGCCCCAGGAGCCTGCATTTTCCAAAATTTGTCTTTTCCTTGTATATTAGGTCAACTACTTCTGTGACTTATCCAACACACCTGTTCTGCTGCTCAAAATTCCAACAGCATAAATGCATTTCTTGACGTTTCAGGTTGAACACTCTCAGAAGGGCAACATACTCAGGCCTTAAATGCTGCACTGAGTGTAGAAAGTTGCACTTCCAAGTGGATAGTTACCCAGGATTGGAGGGTTTGGGGGTTTGGGGATTTGGGGTTCGTGGCTACCTTTCCATCTGCTATAACAAACATGAGATATTCTCCTTTTCTCTGATTTTGCCTGGCTGTTCACGTGGAGATTATGAAGGGTCCCCCACCAGAAACGATATTTATGGGGGGAGTAAAATGGTTGGCGGGGTTTGTCTATTCAGGTGGTGAAGAGATGAGTCTCTTTTTAAGTCATCAGCCTATTTACCTCTGGCCACTGGAGGAGATACCTTGAGGCCCAACTTTGAGCGTGCATGGGAGGCTGAATTTTCCTTCCTGTGTTTTGTAATTTTGTATTGTGACATCATCTTTAGTGGAGTTTTTTGTGTGGGGCTCTTATTGGGGCTTGTTTGCAAATATGTCCTTCTAGTGTGCTTGTTTATATCTGCCAAGGATCCCTGGGGCTAGTCCCAGCTTGAGATCACTCAACTTGTGGGTTCCAGAATGAACCAGAGCAAAATCAGTCTTATAGTCTTAATTCTCATGGGAGATACTTATATTTTTTACCCACTCAGGCCTAGGTCTAGACAGTTAAGCTGCTTTATCTTCTTGTGCTGGAGAGAATATTTGCTAGTCTCTCCTGTGACTGAGGGTGTAGCTCTTTGAGTGTCCTGGCCTCATGTAGACAAAAAGACTTAACTCCTGTCCCTGTATGGCTGTTAAAGCCTAAGCTCCCATCTTGCCCAGCGTGGCAACCCTGAACCCCATCCCGGGCCAGCTGCGGCATCAGTTCTCACATAACCCTTAAGACTTCAAATGCTTCTTTGTTTTAAGCCTTTGGGGATTTCCCTGATTTTTTTTTTCAAGCTCAGCTTTGCATTTAAAAGGATGTTCATTATATGTCATCCAGCATTCCTGGGGGTTTTGTAACCAGAGATTCTTCAGGTTATCTCATCCAAAATATTCCCACAAATGACGGTCTGCGAAGGAAATTGAAAGCCTTTTTTCACTGTCTATACCTACCCTGTATGGGCTGTGGCTAAGTTTTCTCAGAAAATAAACATTTTCATTGTATGCTTATATCAAAATATCTCATGTATCCCATAAATATGTACAACTATCATGTACTCATAAAGGCTAACAATAAAAATAAAGAAAATAAACTTTTTGAGGAGGTTTTGCAAGATTGAGGAAGAAAGAATAGAAAATCCCATATCTCCTTTTTAGGTGAAAACATAGGTCAGTCAATTGCAAGGTATGAAGGAACAATGGCATTATGGCAGGACACCTTATTATGTGACGTCTAGCTTCTTTTTCTTAAATTATGGAAGAATAATGCAATAGAGAAAAGGATATTTCATTTTAATCTTTTACATCTGTTCACAAGGTACAAAAGGATAAAATAAGATAAAGCAGTACTCTCTTGAGAAGTCTATATTTTCAAAGGAGTTTGGCATTAATGTGCTTATTAATTGTCATAAATTGTCATTGTCATCAAAAGAATATTATCTAATATATAGTGATCTTTATAAGACTAAGAGAGAGAATTTCAAGTTTCTCTTTAACCTGAGACACTTAAAATGAAAAACAAAGACCATTAAATCCTGTTCATCTGTAGTAGAGCCTAAATCTAGTTTATTAGGGCTCTTAATTCACCCTGAAAAATTCTGTAATTATTGGAAGTGTCCAAGCTGTTAACTCAAAAACAACATATGCCACATTTACATAATGATTTGCATATAATTTCCATGTAATTCATTTAATGTCAAAATGTACAGTTAACGTTTCCAGCCCCTCTGCCTTTTGCCCCCATGCCCTTCCCTGGCCCTGCTGTGTTAAATTGGAATATCTTATTTGTTGGAAGCTGTTTATGGATGGGTTTCCAAGAGATGAATGGGTGGATATAGTCTGTCATCTTGGTCAAGAAAGATTTGGCCAAACATGGATTTTTCCTGCCTCGATTGGTTGTACTGACTGTCTATATTGTGCCAAGATGGGTACCAGTTATTCAGTTCTGCTTGAGACATAAGGGCTTATTTTATAGATAAAGAAACTGAGGCTCAGAGAGTTTCCACCTGGTGTACTGGGGCCTTCACTTGCTTTTTGGATGGCACCTGCCACCCCAAAGAATTTCTTGCACATTTTTTTTTTTACAAAATGTCATGTGCTTTTGCAAAAGACCATCATTTGCCACAGCTCATGTGATTATTCATGATGCCAAAGAAGTAGCTATTGGCTTTGTCATCAAGAACTGGGAAGAGTTCTTCCATCTGATTCCATAAACATACTTATCTAATTTTAAGTGGGCCAACTTTCTGTCTAAACCAATTGCAGTGCCCCCAAACATGCCATGCTTTTCTAGCTCCTACATTTGCTTTCTGCATGGGCTACTTTTCCACCTCTCCCCTCTCCCATTATTGACTGATGCCCACTCAATGTTCAGTGCTTGGTTTGTATATTACCAGGGGGCCTTCTTCCATGCCCCTATCACTAGGTTTGATGCTGCTGGAGTGAACACCTATAACACCCTGTTTGACTTGGACTCTCCCAAAAGCAAAACCTTGAGACAAGAACTTGAGTGTAGGTAGTTTATCAGGGATGTGGGCCCAGGGTGCAGGAGTGAGGAAGTTGCTAATGCAGCAACCATAAGGTGCATTATCAAGGCTATTGCTCTGGAGCTCATTCCACTGGGTCCTCCTGCAAAGTGTGAGGAATGCCTCCAGCATGTCCACTTGAAGGATGAAAGGCTGAGGCATCCATCCCCTGGTTTGGTCACCACTGGCTCAACGTTGTCCCAGGAGTTGTTACATCCCCTGCACTTTCTAGCCATGCAGGTGCATGGACTAAGCAAGCCCTCCAGGGTTTCCACAGTGGTGGGGGCAGAGCATGAAGCACTGTGACAGGTCATTAGCCTAAAATGCATTGAAACCTGCCTGTCCCCCAAGCCCTGGCTGGAATTAGAAGTAAGGCAAAGCAGAGCTGAGTTGGTTACCAGATGTGTTCAGTACTGTCCTTGCCAATCTGTGTGGATTTTCTTTCCCCCTCTAGACTTCAGGCAACTTGAGGACAAGGACAGGGGCTATTTGACTGCGGGGCCTCCAGGGAGACACAATGTTCCATAATCATCTGTAGAATGAATGGATCATGTAGCAAATCCAGTTCAGCTTCAGAAAAGCTGGTTACCACGAAGGGTAAAGACATAAGAGTTGGTTTCTTTAATTTAGCTTAAATTAAAGAAGGCCACACCACCTTCTAAAAGGTTCCCCCACCCTACAATTCTAAAAGGCTGGAAGACAGTAAATGAATCAAGGAAAATCCCTCACATACACATTATAAAATTGCTAGAAGCAAAAAGAAAACCAGGTTAGTAGGGATTCTTCACTTGAATGTACCAGCAAATTCTGAGGCAAAATCATAGCTGATAATTGGTTTCATTCAGTGGAAGAGCCTTAATTAAATGAAGTTAAGTGGGTGACAGCCAGGGCTAGGGTCAGAGACAGCATGGCATTTTCTCACAGAAGAATTCCACTTCTCCGATTTCTCCACCTACCTCTTCTTTGCTTTCTCTTCCAATGTCTTTTCCCCTTTCTTGTCTGGCCTCCCCTCCTCTCCTTTGTTCCTCACCCCTTTGTCCTTTCTCTGAGTCTAGATTTTGGCCTCATGGGTGGCCCTCAGTACAGGCCCCTTGGAGGCTGGGAGTGAAGCTGTGAATGGAGGGGTTTCCTGAGTACTGGGCCCGGCCCAGAGACCACCTCCCTCACTGCACTGACAGAAATGCCAGTGGGAGGTGGGGCGGCTTTTACCTCAGGCTGCACATTTTATCAGGTAAAGGAGGGAAGGGAAGGACAGGGCCCAGGTGCCCACTGTTCCCCCCAAACAAATATGGAGGCCCGACAGCCCGGGCTGAGAGAAGACCATGGAAGTTTCCTCATCAGGAAACACAGGCAGTGGCCCGCAGAGGTGGTGTGACAGCCCCCTCCCCTCCCCCATGTTGAGTGTCTCTGAGGAATTCTAGGCTCCACGGAAGTCTTGGCCCCCCTGAGGTGGGGACCGTACCTCGCTGCTGCCATCCGCTCGTGGGAAATCCCAGGGAACTGCTCACACATCCGGGTTGCAGGCTGCTGAGACATGACAGGGAGAGTGACTGAGAGCCTGAGGGACGTTGGGCATCAGACAGGGTGCCCCCTCCTCCCTCTGTAATGCAGTTGGCAGGAGCAGCAGTGCCCGGTACATCTGCTTCTGGAAGAGCACGTCCCAGCCATGCCTGAGGTCTCCACTGCGCTGTGTTTGTGCGTGCTGGGCAAGACAGACGGACAGGGACAGACTAGTTCAATGCCCAGTATTTATTTGTTTACAATAATAATGACAGGTAAATTTATCAGGTAATTTACCAAGTTGCAGGCACCATGTTAAGGGCTGTGCAGATATCATCTCATCTCATTCCACCCTCACAGCAGCACTTTGAGGGGTAGGTTCTACGAATATTCCCATTGCACATGTCAAGGACTGAGTCCCAGAGAGGTCAAGTGACTCACCCAAGGTCATACCGAGTAAAGGGAGTTGCTGGGCCTCACTCAGGCAGGCCAGGCCGCAGGAACCAAGCCTGTTATCATCACAGTAGATGGTAGAGAACTGCAGGCTGTGTTCTAGCTGTGTGTGAGCATGTGTGTGTATAGAGTGCCCATGTGCAAGTGCGTACCTGTGTGAGCGTGTTGCGTGCCTGTGTGCGAAAGCAGGTGTGTGTGTCCTCTCTGTGTGTAAGTATACCGAGAGTAGTGGTTAGGGGTACAGGCCACGGGTTCAAATCCCAGCTCTGCTATTTCTCGTCTGTGTGATCTTAGGCAGGTAGCTTAAACATCCCTCTGCCTCAATTCCATTCTGTAAACAAGGCATAACAGTACAGGGCACATACGCCTGGAAGCCCGAACATATGCTGTAAAAAGCATTACTAGTAGCAGTAATAATGTATTAGTGTTCAAAATAATACCAGACATTTACCAATGGTGATAATGACAGCAATAGAAGTATTTGCTGGGGGTCCACTTCGGTGCATTGCTGTGGATACATTCCCAGATTTCATCCTCCCAACCCTTGTCGAGGTAGGTGTCATTATTCCCGTTTTATAGGCAAGGGACTGAGCCTCAGAGATGGAGATTAAATAATTGGCCCAGAGACAAATGTCTAGTTAGAGGTCAGCACGGAGAAGCAAACCCGGAGCTGCACAGCCTCCTGTCTTACACGCTGTTTGTGAGGTTGCTGTGTCCTGCCCTATCCAGCACAATACCTTTCATGCACACTTAGATTATTTTTTTCCAAATTGAAAATCATGCCCGTCTGCCTGCTTGAGAGAAGTTTGCCACGGAGCTGCTTTCCAGTGGCGACCCTTGGCAGCTTTGTAATGGCCACTATCTCTTTGAACATGTGGAATTTGTAATGAAATCACTTTCCAGCCCTGATTCATCCCAAATTCAATATTCTGTTTCCTTTCAGCTTTTTTTGTTTCCCCGGCAATGAAAAGATCGGTAACTTTATAAAACATCTGAAAGCATGGTGGAAGTTTCCCGGGGCTTCAAGTGTTGTGTTCTGTTATCTTTGGAATAACTTTGAAGTCCCACCGGTGTAATCGAAGCCGTTATTATGTCATGGAGCTGATTAGCATGCCTGTGGGAAACATTAATGCGTGCTGACATCATAGCTGGCTTTGCAATCAATCAGTTTGTTTTGCTTCTTTGAGCCTGCCCCCCACGCCCCCCAATGCTCCCAATGTAAAGGTGATGGGCTGATTTTCCGAGGACAATGGGACAGGGATGGATGTCCCTAGACAGGGCCCAACTCAACCACGGCAGCCGCTGCCTCCCGATGGCCCTGGGAGGAAACGGTGAAACAAAGCCTTTGGCAGAAGCAGGGAGAGGGCTGCTGGCCCTTTGATTTGCCTTGAAAGGTTTTGATTTAGTTGGCATTCAGACTCCTGATACATAAAACTTTTTAACTCAGTAGTCAGCATGGCTGCCTGAATCCATTTGGTTCCGGTCATTTATGATTAGGCTGATTGCCAGTGGCTCAGTATGACACGGAGCCATGCCGGCCTGCATTGGGCAAGACTGTCACATTCCAAACTACCTCTTTCTTCTGCACAAACGTACATGCCGTTGACAAAGGAAGCTGTAAAGAGGAGACATGTAGACTCCTATTATCTCAAATTGTTAATATTTAACATGCATTAAAGAGCTATCTTTCTGTTCTCCACGTACAATTAATTTAATCACCAATGCACTGTTAAGTATCTATCAGAAATGTGGATTTTTTTTCACGATGTATTAATCTGGTAATGATGTCTTTCCTTTTACCTTTAGGTTTAGTATTATTATTTTATGCTACATGAAGTGTTCTCTTGGGAGCAGGGAAGAAATTTAGAGGAAGTGTTTGGAAGATCCTAATGACATTGAATTTGGGGTAGGGAACATTTAGGAGGTTGCTGGTTTTAATTCATCTTGGGCTGCCCTGTTGGCTTCAGGGCCCATGTGGCCTGCTATCCTTACTTGTTGTCATCTGTAGGCCTACATGGTGCCACTCTGGAGATCGAGATGACAGCACTCAGGAAAATGGGGTGATCATTTTGCTGTGTCGATTTTTGACTTGGAAGATGGAAGCTCTGTTGTATTGGGGAGCCAAAGCAAGAGAAAACTGGGGAAGGGAAGCTTTACTTCACTTCTTATGTAGGTGGCGGCATTTTCTCACCTGGGGACTGCTTACCCACAGTTGTAAGCCCCCCAAAACTCCCTGCACTCCCCCTCTCTAAAGTGCTCATCACACTCACACCTACTGGCTCAGGGTCCAGACCTAGGCTGCATAAAGGCAAGACCTGTACCTACCTTGCTCACCACCGTATCACCAGTGTTGGGCACATAGTAGGTACCCAATAAACAGCAAGTAATAAGTCATCAGCAAAGAAACAAAGCGTGAAATGCACATTAAAATGATATATAACATAACCACATTTAAGAACGTATTCCTATATCAAAGGGCAAATTTCAACAATGCTAGCACATCAATTACTTTTTCAGCAACCTATACGAAAACTGTGATGGATGATGAGAATGCTGGTTAGCCCATTCCTGGTGTGCCCCTGCAGCCCTTCACTTGTGCAGCTGAGACACATTTCAACTCCTTTCTAGAAGCCAGAGCTGCCCACAGGTGGAACTAGGCTATTTCAGGAGACACGGGGCACTATTGTGAAGTGTCTGGTTCTACTACGTGATTAGACAAATGACCCTTGAGCTTTCTTCCCACTCTGAGATGATGTGTTTCATGTTTTTATTTAATTCTCATAACCCCACTGTGAAATATTATTTGCCTCCTTTACACGTGAGAAAGCAAGTTCTCAGTAGTCTGTTGGCCATCTATAGCTGCCCAGTTAGAAAATGGCAAAGCCACTTAGGGCAGCCAACATTTATTGAGCACCTTCTATGTACCAGACACTGTTTTAGACCTTAGGATTATAAAGATGCATGAGATATAGTGCCTGCCCTCTGCACGTTTATATTCTTGTGTGGAAAACAGCCATGCATTTGAGTAATCAAAATAATATTTTAAAAATGTCCTAAGTAAAGTCTATCCTGGATGCAACAGGAACAGAGAGGAGAAGTGAGGTTTGAAATGGTTTGAAAGGTAATTGGGGATTTTGCTGGCAGATAAGAGGTGATGGTCATGTCAGCAGAGAAAACTAAATATGCAAAAATATGGAGGTGTCAGAAGGTGTGTTTTTGGTCACCTGCAAGAAATCCAGAATGGTTCCATGACAGGGGTCAATTGGGAGAGAGAAAGGGCAAGGAGCAGGGAGAGAGTATTGAAGCTCAGAAAAGCAAAATGACTCGCCCAAGTCGCACAGTAGACAGAGCTGAGAGTTGAAGCCATCAACTCTACTCATCAATTCGGTGCTATTTTGGCTGGGTAATAATGAAAGCAGGAGTGACTAGAATTACAGAACGTATCCTATTGCCAAGGCTTTCCCTAGGTACCCTAGCAGAATTGTCTGTAGCAGATTTCTAGTTAATACATATTTTTCAAGCCCCAAATATTGAGTGCCAAACCCATGGGGAGCACAGAGGTTTAAAAAATTCATAAGTTATCAATCTAAACAAACAAGTGAACTCTGATGAAAAAAAATAGAAAAGGACACAGAAAAAATGGAAAGATATTCCATGTTCATGGACTGGCAGAACCAATATTGTTAAAATGACAATACTACCCAAAGCAATTTACAGATTCAATGCAATCCCTATCAAAATACCAATGACATTCTTCACAGAAATAGAAAAGAAAATGCTAAAATTTTTATGGAACCACAAAAGACCTCAAATAGCCAAAGCAAACCCAAGCAAAAAGAACAAAAGCTGGAGGCATCTCACTACCTGACTTCAAAATGTATTCCAAAGCAGAGGAATGAGAAGAGCATAGTGCTGTATTGGAGAATGAGACTTTTGCAAAGACAAAAACACACAGTATGCATGTAGAAACTGCTGTAGAAATCCCCTTTCCCAGCCAAACTGCTAGTTAATCATGTTCTGTTGGCTTTGTTTTATTTTCTTCCTCCAGTTCATTCTAGGTGATTCCTTACTTTATTTTATTTTTTATTTTTCCCCCTCTACACCCCACCCTTATTCCAAATCCTTGGCTTCCCATAGATGCATCCTTGCTGGTGTAGTTGAGGCTCTTTAATCTGCCCCTCCATATAGCAAGGTTGATATGCCATGTCCTTGAACATATACACATTTTGTGTAGGTTTGTGTGCTATAATTAGGTGGCATTAGATTATAAGTCTCATTCTGCAAGCTCTGAACAGCACCCTGTAATCAAATACGTTACTATTTCTGCATCAAAATGTATGACTGGCCGGGCATGGTGGCTCAAGCCTGTAATCCTAGCTCTCTAGGAGGCCGAGGTGGGCGGATTGTTTGAGCTCAGGAGTTCGAGACCAGCCTGAGTAAGAGCGAGACCCCATCTCTACTATAAATACAAAGAAATTAATTGGCCAACTAAAATATATATAGAAAAAATTCGCCGGGCATGGTGGCACATGCCTGTAGTCCCAGCTACTTGGGAGGCTGAGGCAGCAGGATTGCTTGAGCCCAGGAGTTTGAGGTTGCTGTGAGCTAGGCTGATGCCACGGCACTCACTCTAGCCTGGGCAACAAAGTGAGACTCTGTCTCAAAAAAAAAAAAAAAAAAAAAAATGTATGACTAGTCACACCAAGCAGGATATCAAGAGACTCTAACTAGCCTCAGGTCAAGTTTTGCCTCCACAGAAATTTGTGCCAAATTTATGAAAAAACTTTATATTTTCAGAGGTTTCTGTATCTCAGGTAAGGGACTGTAGACCTGAATCACCTTTTACTCTTCTGTCTGCCTCTAATGGCCACTTCTGCAATTCCAACTCTGCCAGTTCAAACAACGCTTCAAGAGAGGGCCTCCCTCATGTCTCCCTGTGAACATTTGGGAGAATGTCTCTGAGGTAGACACCCAGAAGTGGGGGTGGTCTAGGGTCCTAGGATTTGTGCATATTGAATTTCACTAACTAATGCCAGATTCCTCTCCAGGGTATCTGCAGCAGTTAAATTCCCACCAGCAATGTATGATGGAGGGTTTCCATTTCCAAGAACCGTGACTCTCATCATCATTTAATATTATCTGATTGCCTAATTTCATTAATATAAAGTGCCACCACAATCTTTTCTTAATTTGCATTTCTGTGATTACTAGTGAACATTATATATGTTAGCTATTCTTGTTTCGGTTACTGAGATACAACTATTCATGGCCTTTTATCCTTTTAGTTTCCCATCTCTTTCTCCTTTCTTTTGAAAACTATATCATTTGTTCTTTTGGGTCTTGACTAAGTAATTCTTGTCTACTCTAAGGTCATAAATATACTTATCTTAATTATTTACTACATTTCTTAAGTTTTACCATTCACATATCTGTCTTTGATTTACCTAATTCATCTGGCATTTATATTTTTGTATATGGTGCAAGGTTATGATCCAACTTTTCTCCATGGTATAAGCCAATTTCTCTATTTACCAAATAATCTGTACTTTCCTCATTCATTGGTGATGCTACCTCTGTTAGCAATCAGTGAAATGTAAAATTTTGCTAGGATGTTGACAGGAACTGCATTGAATATATAAATTTATTTGAGGAGATTTGACATCTTTATATTGCTAAGTCATTCCATCCATGAACATGGTATGTTTTTCCCTGAAATCAGATTTTCATTTATACCCTTTGAAAATGTTTTTCTTTTTTGTTATTATTACTGCTTTAAAATTTTACTTGCTATTATAAGTAGTATCTTATCTTTTACTACCATTTTGTAGTTTGTTATTGCTCATGTAAAGGCCCTATTGACTTATACCTGTCTTAAAAAGAAACACACTCAAATTTCCTCAATTGAGTGTGCCTTGGGTTTTAGGTTTCTTTATCAGATTATGGCAGTTTCCTGCTATCCTTTAAAAGCTATTTAAAAAGAAATTCTAAATATTAATGTTATAAAAATTTTCTGTTTCTATTGAGATAGTCATGTAATTGTTCTTCTTCAATTCCTTAATGTGATTAATTATATTGGATTTTTTTCTAATAGTGAATATTCTTATATTCCTGGGATGCAGCCTATTTTGTTTATATATGTTATTTTCAAAATGTACTGTTAAATTCGGCAAGCTATTTTTGTCATGATAGTAACATCTATATGCTCATGTAAACTTGGCTTTTTTCTTCTTTCTCTTTTTATACTGTTCTTATATGGTTCCCTCTCTGCCTACAGAGAGAGATTTTTCTTTCAATTTTTTTTCTAAATCACTATAGTCCTGCCCTCCAAAAGACTCTGGCCAAATCCAAGACAAGTTTTTTATGTGTGCATGTGTGTGTGTGAGAGAGAGACACACACAGAGAGAGAGAGAGAGAGAGAGAGAGAGAGAGAGAGAGAGAAAGAGAGAGAGTGAGAGAGAGAGAGTGGCTGGCCTGGTCTGGGGGAAGATTATGGATAATCTATATTCAATATGAGTTTGCCAACTGTATACATCATGTTAGGCATAGGGTCAAGGAACAGAAGGAGGACAAGTTCTTTGTTTTATCCAACATCTACAGAGATTGAGTTTTCTGAGGCAGAATACACTATAGTTTGTTCACTTATTTTGTCAAATTTATTCTTGGAGACTTCTGTTATTGTGATCTATCCAAACCTGAGATATCGTAAATGGGGAAAATAAGGTATTTCATGGTCTTAGTCATTAAAATTAAATAATTATGACTTGACATATTTGGGGAAAAATAAACCTTTAAAAAGTCAGGGTGGGAAAAGGGAGCTAATATCTTGTGTATTTATTATGTACCAGGTGCTATACTAGGGGCTTTATATATTATATCTCACTGATTAAGATAAGTCCTGATAAGAATACAATCAGTTAGATGTTATATCTCTAATTTACAAAAAAAAGGAGACAGTTCCTAGAAGCTAAATAAACCAGTTAATAAGTGGTAGAGCAAGGATCCAAACCTATATATGTCTATCTCTGAGTGTTTTATTACTCCCTTGACTGGTATTAATAATCTGTCTTTCTCCTGTCCTTGTGAATATATATCCTTGCCTGTTTATT